>JAMKCH010004677.1:0-34318 GCA_023653785.1 Ophioderma brevispina | reverse complement strand
CTTTGCTCCCTCATCTCCATCTGGCCTCCAAAAAACATCATTCACGGCATCCACCCCAAACTAACGTCCACACAGTAAATGGGCATTAGCACTATCACAAACTCACAACCCAGGAACTCATACTTTGCAATTATTTCACTCACTGAAAACACTTAAATCTAGACACTCAACCAACCTTCAACAGCGCTCTGCATGTTTGACTTTCACAACAATCACTTACCTCCGAACTTCAGTAAATACTTTACCACAAACAGACAGATCCATAGCTATAACACCAGACAAGCCGACAACACTTCATCTTCCCTACCAAAATCACCTATGAAAGACTTATTCAGTATCACGCGCCAAAAACTTGGGAATGATCTCCCAGAATCTCTCACGACAATTAGCAAACAAAAAAATACTTTTAAAGCTTAACTGAAAAATCATTTCAGCAACTCAGTATAATTCTTAATAATTACTCACAAATCCTTTATTTCTCCCTCACTTGACCAGATCAAAATTCCAGTGATCCCAGTTGAAAGTTGTTCCATTTTCGTGTAGACTAGCTGGTTTAACTGGTTTTTTTTAAACTGTTTGTAAACTGGTCTTAACTGAGTCCAATGTCAGTAAAAAACCTAGTTGGAAAGGGTTCCATTTTCCATGACGGAATCCAAACTGATTCAACTGGAAAGTCAATTGGTATTCAAATGGGATTCAAACTGGTTCCATTGAGCAGGTTCCAAGGGGATCTACTGGAATTTTGACCTGGATAGGAGCTAAAAACCTGCATCGGAAATCGACGCAACCAAATCTGGGATTTATTTAACGTATTCAGTGTTGATTTGCACGAGCGGTAAGCAAAAATGGAATATCGTAACACAAGAGACTAAACGTGAAACTAGTGGGAATAATATAACCTCCCTACTGCTAATTACTGATAAAATCGCCTTAAAAACGGAGACGAATGTTAGAAATGGTAGGTATATCAATTCATAACACTGGGGAGATTCCACTTGCGAAGTTCCATCAGTAAATCATGGTTCAAGCCGATTTACTTCACGCTGAAAATCATTTTTATTACACTACTTAATCACTTCAAAATGTTTAAAAAACAGTCACACACTGTTTTTTTAAGGTCTATGGAGGTGAACATAGGCCTAATGCGTTAGAACATACACATTCAATTGTTTGCATTATAAAAACATGTGCATATATCTAATTCAAAAGAACGATTAAAAAAAGTAAGGGAGAGTCATGTACGCTAGGGGAATGCGGATTTGAGGGAGAATACGAAACAAATGGAAGTAAGGGGGAGGATGAAATAGTCACGGAGAGAGGAGGAGCATGGTCTTTTATATGGTAAATTCACCTAAACAAGGGAAAAATTTTTAAACGGAAGCGAAGGGAAAAACGTGATTTTTTGGGCCGAAAATAGATGAAAACCTCCATTGCCCCTACCCCGCATAAATATTGACCGCTTCCTAAATACCACGGTTTTAGATTAAAGTTCTTTTACTAGTTGTGGTGTAACTGAGGAAACTAAACTGTGTTTAAAAGTTAACAATCTATAAACAAAAAAACAGTTTATTTACAGTGTTAGTTTCCCACTGTTTATATCTGAATACTTCACCGAGTAGGATTCCACTTCGTGATTTTAACATCGTTTTACTCTTACAATAAAAGAGACCCTCAAGTATGTAAGTCAAATGTATATAAACGTGACAATCAACTCAAGATCAAACTCAAATGTGAATTGTTGGTCGAGTAGTCCTTAGACCTAATTAAACAAAATCAAATCAACAAAACATAAAACATGTAACAAACCAAAAAAAATAAGATAACAAAAGATGTGCTATGAAATAAACTATTGGCTTAGTATTAGATGTTAACGTAATAACGATTACGCAAATAGGTAAAAGTACGCAAAGTGAAATGAACAATTTAAAACATGCGGAGATTAAAGTAAGAAAGGACAACAAAATAAATACAAATATCAAGTAAGAAAACAAACAATCAAAACAAAAGAAAAAAAATATCCCACTCTGGCCCAAATGTCTATTTAAATGCATTTAACACACGCCCTTTTTATGTTTAATTTGACGAAGAGTATGTATAGGTCTAATGGGATTTTCGTATGAGTGTAAGTCATAGTTTAACCAATTAAGGTGTTGGCATTGTGATTTGGTTTCTAAGAGTACGCGCAAGCCGACTTTAATAAAATCGGAGATGAGCATAACGTGCATTCGTTTGCGATTTTTAGAGTCGCAAAAATTTCATGAGCGATTTTAACCCTCTCGTTTTCGCGATGTAAAGCGTTCGTAAAAATAGCGCTAGGACTCTGATGTTGCTAGGACTTGTCAAAGAACGCGCCTGATTAATTTACGCGTCTCACCTTCATGCACTATTTTTTTGCTGTGTGACATAGGTGTAAAATAACGCGAGACGCGGCGTCTCTAGTAAGACGGGAAATTCCCTTAAAAAATGTCATCGACAATTTTTCAGGGAAAACTAATACGGTGACACCTTGTTATTTCGGATTTTCAAGTATGTAACTTAGACCTAAACATGTAAAGATCAGAAAAACGATGGGCTCCTTTGTTACTTTTAGAGCATTTAGATCGGTGTATCACCTTTTCCCATAGAGGTGCGTGGTAAATAATGTAAAATTTACTTAAAGTACTTTTGAAAGTTTTTTTCTCAAAAAAGAATACGGGAAGCCCTATTTTTTATTTCAGATTGTTATAAGCATAAATAAAGGTACTAGATTATCAAATTTAAGAAAATATTCGGCCATTTAATCATGATGCCAACACCTTAATATTAAGTCCTATTTCGTAATACTTTAATATAATTGATTTACTCTTAAAGCACACCTACAAAGCCTGGCATTGTTTGTTGTTCCATTGTTTTGTACGAATGTGAGAGTTCGAAAATAACACTCCATTCGTAAAAATGTACGAATGGAGACTTTAATAAAAAACTCGCCATTCGTACATTTAAGAATGGAGTGTTATGTTCTAACTCTACATTCGTGAAAAATAATGGAGCGACAAAACAATGCCGTGACGTCACAGGTGTGGTTAATCATTTTTAACGGCATACCGTTCTTTAGTTGGTATGATATGAATAAAACAACACCGATGAATTAATGTTGACATATTTCTTTCAAGGCGGCACATTCAATCAAAGAGGTTCTATATAGATGAGAGGCAAAACGTACGTAATCTTTAGAAATTCCTCGTCTCGCATGTTTTGACGACCACAAAGAAAACAGAGTATAATAATAGAAAAAGCAATGGCTGCCTCCGCTTCTTCCACAACTTGTGGGGCGCCCGCTTTGCTATACACTAATCGGTCGTGATACAAATGATTTCTTGGTGATGGATGGTGTGCCATGTGTAGATAGTAGTGCACTCTGTGTAGTATGTTGTGCTCTTTATAGATAAGTGCTTTTGTCCATAATGCAATGCGCGCTTAGGTGAAAAGATGTATTCGTTGAGGCGGTTATTTAATCAGACGACTGACGTTCCATTATCATTCGTTGTGTGGCCATGGGTAGGACAAAAATTAACCACCCAAGCACCCAAATCCAACAACTGATATTTTGGGCGGATTGTTTGTATCGGATTGACATTATGTGTGGTATACAAGCACCCAAAAATAATAATTATTCCGTGCAATATTCAAAATGGCAGCGCCCAGCACGGACGAATGTTGAATGGGCTTCACCCTTGCATTCAATTCCTAGATACGACAAAAGTGTGCATTATAATAACTCACATGTTTTCCCATAGAGGTACATATTGCCGACCGACCGCACCGCTGCTTGCGTTTTCTATGTTAAAATAGGCTTCCTTCTATTGACACGTACGCATTAGGATGATACATGGTTAAATGTGGCGGCTCCAACGTGGTTATTGAAGGAACACAGGCTGATGTCCACAATGTTGCATCGTGCAACGGCATTTTCAACGGCTTTCAACCAAATAAATCCAGTATATTTTGTAACGTAACTTCATTTCATTTTGTGGCAAACATCCTGTTACTGCTGTGCAGGTGTAATTATTTCATAGAATATATTGCAGTCCAGATTTCCACAGATTATGATTTGTGACGCTGAAATCATAAACAAAAGTTGGTCAAGTTGATTAAAATCAAAATTTGCATAATTGTATTAACAAATACCACACCTGAACCATTAATCACAATAAGTGTTGTGTTTAGATACATAATCAAATGCCTTCAAAAGCAAACAAAAATAACAACGAAAATACAATTATTTATATTGTTGTTACACCCTAAAACAGAAACATGAGATCAAACAAAAATATGCAAATTTGATTGTTAATTAATTCAGACTGATAATCCCACTGTGCCAAACCTTGTAAAAAAAACTTGTCATACATCTTAATAATTGATACCATAATTAATAAGCCAGAAAATCCTATATGTACTCCAAATTCGGCCTTAGATCTGCGCCCTATAGCAGCTGCACAGTGATCATGCGATTAACTAGGGTGATATCTCAGTGCTGCCTGTGAGGTGCTTTTTACCCAATAGAAGTTGCTTTGGTATTGCCATTTGTTCCACTGTAACAGCTTCACACACATCGTGGGCAAATGAGAAGTAAGTCACTGCTTCTTTTTAGAGCTCTCTGCCAGTTGCTAGCTAGGATTTTCATATTGGGGGGGGGGCATTGTCGCATCTGAAACGACAGGAACTGGGTAGGGTCCAGTGCCCGCCTAGGGCCCCTGTTGGGGTCGAGGGCGACGCCCCCTTGAAATTTTGGTTTTATATGCTTCTAAATTTCTCTGAGGGCTAATTTTGTACGATTTTGTAAAATTTACTTGTCTCACCTGTCCATTGACTTAAACCTATACTTGCCGACATCCGGCCTGCAAGTGCCATGAACTGAATTTTTCAAGTGAACCACGGGCTCCTCAACCGAGAATCCATTATTGGGGGGGCCGCGGCCCCCCCTCCCTGCCCCCCCCCCCCTCTCTGTCTACACCACTGCTCTCTGTCTGTTCTCTTTTGGTGATCAATGTCTGACAAAGTCTTTTAGGCTTTGTGGCGACCTAATGGCATCACTTTGTAGGAAACCCTGGATTTTGTGGGCGGCCATGGCATTTCTTTTGGGCACTTAGAATGTTTCCTATTGTATCAACACTGCCTCTTCAAGTCCCTTGATTCGATTCATTTCAAAATGCTTGACTCAATTTTGACCCCTTGGAACTCAAGTAGACAGCCCATTCTTGTAGTTGGGTTGCCAAAAGTGTAGTTGAATTCCAAAGTTCTTCTCAATTAGGCCATGGTGCATAATACAATGTTGGCCTTTTAATTAAATTTTCGTGATACAGACCTGGGGATTACTTATTTCCTTCACTAAAATTAAAACAATATTATCTTAACCACGAAAAGCTGTGTCCCCACATGAAAAGACTGCACATTATTTTGAAAAAATGAATAAAATGGCAACTCAATTTATTTCCAGAATATCAGTGACCAGTGGATATACACATAACCTCAACATGCTCAAGCGAACAATGAAGCTAAGGATATTCAATAATCGGCCCGGGACACACTTCACATTCTTTTACATCTGGTCTATTGTTAATGTGCACGCAGTTGAATAGACTGCGAATGTTATGTCCTTGCCGTATTGGCGTAAGTTCTTTCCTCGTTCGCGATAAAAGAAATCTTGAGATTCTACTGTGTGTTCAATTAACTTTGACCATACGATTAATATTTTTTCCAAAAGAACATGTAAAGGGACCAGTTTCATGAAATCCCATGGCAAGGACTGACCTAAGTTGTGCATAACCTAAATCCGCAAGTTATTGTCTTTAAAACCCTATTTCTATTCAATTTACCAAGAAAGGCAATGCTATACAGCGACCTACATTTTTAAAAATCATGAGCGAGGTGAGTATGTTGCCCTTTAAGTTATGAACAGATACTAGAGCTCAATACGGGGAAGTCATAACACCTTATATAGCTTGAAATCTTTTCAACAGTGTGGGCAGTAACAATGGACCTGCATACCCTGTTGAGAAAAGATCTGAAGTGTTTTAAGGTTGATTGTTGAATATCATTAGCGCTATTGTTCGCTTGAGTTTACGTATACATATTGGTCACTGACATTCTGGGAGTAAATTGAGTTGACATTTTATTCATTTTTCTAAATAATGTGCACTCTTTTCATTTGGGTATACAGCTTTTCCTGGTTTACATAATATTTTTAAGTTTTTAGTGAAGGAAGTAAGTGATCCCCAGCGCTGGAGCACGAAAAGATCGTTAAACCACGAACGTATCATGGCCTAAATAGCTTGGACATAAGTTTGTATGTCCTATAGTCTCCATTGCAAAAATTGCTGATGATCTTCAAGCATGTATTACAGATCTCTCTCTCTCTCTATGAAAATAAATAATATTATGCATACATGTAGTTATCATTGTGTACTTCGGATATTGTTGATGCAATGAATTATTTTATAAAATGTGGGCTTAGACACCCTATGTAAAACATATACAATATTTTGTTGAAAAGATTTGAAAGATATCAAATTGAGTTTATCGAGAAAGAGTAAAACCAATGCACCCCTAATTTGTGGAGTCCAAAGTCCATCACATCATCCACATTGCTTTGTAGAGTGTTAGTTTAGCACAGTGGGTCTTCCGGCACTTTGCGCCACTGACTATCGTCCCAGGTTTTCTCCAGGTTATGATATAATGGTGTATAATAAAGTGAATCCAAACAAATTATCTCCATGACACTAAAATGTTGGTGTGTCGTTAAATACTAATACCGTCTCCTCCTCAACATTGCTTTGTCAATTACTACTTACTACTGCAGATGTATGTCCATTTGCAGATTTCAAGAAAGAATGATGGATAGAAATTTCTCTGGGATCTTCTCCTGCAGATATTGCCTAAGATGGTGGCATTGTCATGATACATTCAAACAACATATCAGAAGGCACCGGATATGCTTGAGCAAAATCTACCAGGATAGGCTTCACATGTCTTTGGGATTGCGGGAAGAACCATTAACTGCAACCCAGAGAATTCACACTTGTAAGCCAACATTTAACTGCACTGATAAATGTGGTAAAAGTTTTGCAGTGAAATCAAGTGTAACTGACCACAAAGGAACTCACACTGTTGGCAAACCATTTCACTGCACTCAGTGTGGTAAATTTTTCACAAAGAAATCAAACCTATTCGAACATGGGAGAATTCACGCTGTTGACAAACCATTTCAATGTAATGAATGTGGTAAATGTTTCCCACAGAAATCAACTTTAACCAAACATGTGAAAATTCACACTGGTGACAACCCATTTCAATGCGGTAAATGTAGTAAATATTTCAGACGGAAATCGCATTTAGACATGTGAGCATGTGAGAATTCACACTAGCGACAAACCATTTCAATGCACTGAATGTGGTAAATGTTTCACACGGAAATCAGCTTTAACCAAACATGTGAGAATTCACACTGGCGACAAACCATTTCAATGCACAGAATGTGGTAAATGTTTCACACGGAAATCAGCTTTAACCAAACATGTGAGAATTCATACTGGTGATAAGAAATTTCAATGCACTGAATGTGGTAAATATGTCACACAGAAATCAACTTTTACAAATCAAGTGAGAAATCACAATGGTGACAAGGCATTTCAGTGCACTGAATGTTGTAAATATTTCAAATGGAAATCACATTTAGCCGAACATGTGAGAATTCGTACTGGTGACAAAACATTTCAGTGCAATGAATGCAGTAAATGTGTCACACGGAAATTAGAATTACAGAGGCATGTGAGAATTCACACTGGTGACAAACCATTTAAATGCACGGAATGTGGTAAATGTTTCACACAGAAATCAACTTTAACCAGACATGTGAAAATTCACACTGGTGACAAACCATTTCAATGCACTGAATGTGGTAACTATTTCAAATGGAAATCACATTTAGAGATGCATGTAAGATTTCACACTGGTGATAAACCATTTCAGTGCACTGAATGTGGTAAATGTTTCACGCAGAAACATGTGAGAATTCACACAGGTGACAGACCATTTCCAGTGCACTGACTGTGATAAATGTTTCGCCTTGAAATCACATTTAGCCGAACATGTGAGAATTCACACTGGTGACAAACCATTTCAGTGCACAGAATGTGGTAAATGTTTCACACAGAAATCAAATTTAGTTGTACATGTGAGAATTCACACAGGTAACAAACCATTTCAGTGCACTGAATGTGGTAAATGTTTTACACTGAAATCACATTTAGAGATTCATGTGAGAATTCACACTGGCGACAAACCATTTCAATGCACAGAATGTGGTAAATGTTTCACATGGAAATCAAGTTTGACCAATCATGTGAGAATTCACATTGGTGACAAACTATTTCAATGTAATGAATGTGGTAAATGCTTTACACTGAAATCACATTTAGCTGCACATTTGAGAATTCATAATAATGACCAACCATTTCAATGCACTGAATGTGGTAACTATTTCAAATGGAAATCACATTTAGAGATTCATGTGAGAATTCACACTGGCGACAAACCATTTCAATGCACAGAATGTGGTAAATGTTTCAGATGGAAATCAACTTTAACCGAACATGTGAGAATTCACACTGGTAACAAACCATTTCAGTGCACTGAATGTGGTAAATGTTTCACACAGAAAACATATTTAGCCAGACATGTGAGAATTCACACAGGTGACAGACCATTTCCAGTGCACTGACTGTGATAAATGTTTCGCCTTGAAATCACATTTAGCCGAACATGTGAGAATTCATACTGATGACAAACCATTTCAGTGCATAGCATGTGGTAAATGCTTCACAAAGAAATCAAATTTAGTCGTACATGTGAGAATTCACACAGGTAACAAACCATTTCAGTGCATTGAATGTGGTAAATGTTTCACACGGAAATCACAATTAGAGAGGCATGTGAGAATCACATGGTGAAAACCAGTTCAATGGTATGAATGGGTAAATGTTTGTACACTGAATGCTTGAAAATCAATTTAGCTGGACATTTGAGAATTCATACTAATGCACAAACCAAAATGTGAGAAATTCACCTGGTGACAAGTCCTTTGAATGCATGAATGAGGTACATGTTTCACACAAAAGACATTCGCCACACAATGTGAGAATTCAAACAGGTGACAGACCATTTCAGTGCACTGAATGTGGATAAGGTTTCGCCTTCAAATTACATTAGCCCAAAATACGTGAGATTCCAAGTGTGCGAGCATTTCAATGGACTACTTGATTGTGATAACTGTTTTAAAATGGCAACATCAACTTCAGCTGAACATAATTATGTGAATTCATACTAGTGGCAAACTATTTTAATTGACAACTCGCTGGACATGGGGTGAAAATGCACCTTTTTTTTTTAACCCAAAATGCCCATTTTTACACAAATCGTCAAAATTTGTATTTTAATCCTCGTCTACCGAAGCCCCCTTCAGGTTTTTTCCCCGGCTTGCTAAAACCCCCTTTTTGGTGCTAAATTATTTAATGTAATTGTCAATTGACATTTCCGCTCCTTTTCATCCAAAAACAAACATCCACCGGGGTACATGTAAGATACATAAGGGACAATTAAATTTGTCATCAGATTTTCATGCGGTTTTTGACTATTTGATGTGAAATGATTAGTTATATACATGTATAATGAGAGCATTTTAGTGCTATAATAAGGTGTTTGAGTTGCTAAAATTGTGAAATATTTCCACCCTATATTCAGTATTTTCGGACTTTCCTCAACATATGGCGTCATAGTGACGTCATAATGGGGATGTTGGTACTTATTTTGGTACCAATGGAAAGAAGAAACTAATAGCTATCCTTTGGTACCAAATTTACAGGAATCGGATGTTCAGTAACGAAGCCACCCCCCCCCCCCTTCGGGAGTTTTGTTACAAAAAATGGCTCAGGTAGACGAGGGTTAAACATAAAATTGGTATTGGATAAGCTTTTGGAGTATTTCAAGTGTCAGGTGAAAGATAATTTGATGATCAAAGTGTAAATGAGTGCACATGGATCGCATAATAATGTAGAGGACTAAATTTGGTAGAAAAAAATCACATTTCTGTTGTGTCGTCTGCTAGAGGGCACATGGGAATTGCTTTGGTAGTGTGTTTGTCTATGGTAAAAATGTTGACCCAAATTTAACCCTAAACATAATTACCCGCTGTTTCTATATACATGCACACATTTTCATGGCCATTAGGTAGTGCCGCACAGCTAGTTACCCCTCCTCAAGAGTGGGGTCAAGGTCTCATCTAGAGGTCATTCAATGTCATGGCACGAAAATGTTAGATTTATCAAATTGTTGGTGTATAGCTATGGATCTTTTCTTTTTTTATGGCACTTATATGCATCTTGGTGTCGGGTAGTGCCTTGTATGATCATCATAATGTGATCTGGTTGAATGAATGGTGATCTTTGACCCATTCACAAAACGCGACGGCAGACAACACGAGCTAACAAGCGTTTGGGGAACGCTTGTATTTCATCATTTTATATATTTTTGTTTTCAGTTTCAAATCATGAAATTCCCATTATAAAAAATATCGCTTTTTGGACTAATATGATCATTCCCCCGCCCCCCCCCACTTACTGGAATGGACGGGGTTTACAGACCGGTTGCAGCAATTGAAATGAACTAGTATTTCAAAGGACAAACTTGTGGCAAAAACCGATAGGAGAGGTATTTCGTCTGTTGCTAAGTTTCATGAGATTAAGTGGTTCAGGGACGCCCTTCATATCGTCACGAATCTTCCAAACAGGCAAATCGACCAAAAGTCACATTTCGGGATATCGGGCCGATTTGAAGTTTTAGAGAATTATGAACGTGCATTCTAAAATTGAAACATTTCAGGGCAATGATTTATGTGACAGTGTGTGAATTTGAAACGTTCTTCATTTGAGCACGCTTTCCAATCAAGTATCCTTTGTTTTCTGGTCAAATTTAAGTACAAAGATTGGTTGTTTGCAAACCTAAAAGTCTGATGTTTCTATGTCACAATCAAAGGAGAGGAATGCGCATTTGGACTGTTTGGCGCGTACTCAACCGGGGTACTCAAAAACAGTCGATCGATCGCATCGGACGTGGTATTGAAATGTTGACCTCCTTGCCTGCTGCGGGCCGCTAGAATGCGAGCTTTGTATGATTTTCTAGCAATCATCATCTCTGACAGCATTAATATGCCAATGAAGCTAGAAAAGAGGGGACTGATGCAGTTCTATTTTTTATTTTGTAATTAAAATTGATTTAATTAAAATACGTAATACTTAATGTAAAATACATTACACTCAAGGTATAAAATTTTTTTTTTTTTACAGTTAATTTGAATGGAACCTGTAAAAGATGTATGACGGGGTTATGTTAGCAGAATGCTGGCCATAATGTTTTGTTAATGAAAATTCATAATAATGTACGATAAGTTGATACTCGAATAAAAGCTCCAGTTGCAGTCGTTTTATACGTTCTGGAAAAAAATTGGACATAAAATTTCCAGTAGTTTGCTGTATTTTCCAAAATTGCAGCATCGGGCTACATGTGTAAGTACACTAGGACATCCAAAGTGTATCGTATAAGGTTTGAAGCCTCGGGTGTTTGGAATATTGGACATAATAACTCCTCCATAAAAAGTTAGTGGTAGAAGTTGTGATTTATCTGGTTATGTTAAGGTGTATATTTTGATACTTTTTCGAGAAAAGGTAATCAAAGATCCCTGTTTTATCAAGAAGAAAGCTTTACCTACTATGTCAAGTCATTTAATTTGTATTAATTTTACGAGACGTTCGGACGAAAACCATTTTAATTCTAATGATCGACACATACAACACGTATTTTAGGATAAATACGTTTATTTTCAATAAATAACAAAAAACTAAAAACAACTCTTTAATCATAATGTATCTTTTGCATTTATAGTTATTAAGTTTTCAGTAGCTCCAACTGTCACTGAAAATAAATACAAGATTCATGTAGGCTTACTACTTTCAAATAACGAAAACTATAGGAAGAGTACAATGGCAATTAGTGTCAAATGATGTTTCTAAATATCGTAAAAACAAACGTCTATTGGTATAATTTGAAATGAAATTGACATTCCCATGGATATTATTTGATTTTTGTCATCAAACAGACCATATGTTTCACCTTTGGAGTCACAGTACTCGTACAGGAAAACTTTCTATATGAGTAAAAGACAAACCATTTTGAGGTTAAGATTGCGGTTTGCCGGCATTTCTACCATGTCTACTGCGGTGCTCAATGGTTAACTTGTATTTCAAAGACTTCTGACGTTTAATTTCAATTCAAATTGCCATATTTCTGATTCTCAAAGCGGTATTTTGAAAATGCAGAATGATAATTTTCTCATGTTAAACATCTATCGCTTTGGAATTGAAAGGAAAATAATTTCCTCTATGTACTCAATAAAATGAAGTGTAATCGGGTTGCATTCATTTATATTGAGTAATTTCAATGAGTAATCTTTAATGTACCATTAATCATGTATTTTAATTGAGATGACTGATAATGTGAATAATATCTTCACTGCAAAAACTAGGTGTTAAAATTAACACCGCCGGTGTTCTAGGAGGACCACACCAAGAGGGTGTCAAAATTCAACACCTTTGGTGTTATTTTAACACCATATTGTGTTCGTTTTAACACTATTTGGTTTGCAGTGCGTAGTCAAAATCACATTAATTTATTGCACTTATTTAGTAAGTACACAGAGTAATTATCAAGTTAGTTTAATTATTAATCAACTAAGTTGAAACTCAAAATAATATCGTAGGTATGTGGGGAAATATAGCAAAGAAAAGAGGAAAAACGAATAAGATTTTGACGTAGTATGTTTTACATTTCCTTATTGATCTTAATTTGGCTGTAAATTAATCATGTAAGTAACTTTTATACATGTAAGTCTATCTACCTGGGAATCAAACCTGGGACCCTATGATATGAACCCAAATACGTAACCATGATACTATGCAATGCATACATAAGCTTGGGCATTGAATTTACTACATGCATTACTTTCCTTTCAAATTAATATATTGCAAATTAAAATGAACAAATATCATGCCAAAACGTGAAAGGGTTTCAACAAGAAGTTTTTGAACTATCTATAAAAAAATTGAAGTGAAAATAAGTTACTACATTAGTGCTTGTTTGTGACCTTTCTGGTGTTACAGATTGTCTTGTTGTTCTTATAACTTTGAATTACTAACAGAGCTGATTTGAATATTGTTTTACTTAATTACAGCTTCAACAATCAATTTCCAGCAACAGGTGTAAACCGAGTAATTGTTACTATTTTTGCACAATTTACTGTAACTTAATACATGTACGGTATTAAGTTACGGGTATTTGTGAAATTATTCTCATGAAACGTATAGTTGTATCATTACAAAATAAAAGAAACCCTTAACTATTATGTCTTAAACAATAAAAAAATACTAAAATAAAACTCAACTGGCGCGGTTCAAAACTGACAAACGTGGGCTCCTTTTTGCCGTGCTCAGCGCCCGGATCGTCGCTTAGACAGTCAAGACATCTTACAATCTACGTCTAGTAAAGCTTAAAGAACACAGCTAAAAATGTTTGTTTAAACAAATTTTTGTTTAAACTTATTACCACTACTAACATGCATCTTGTATTTGACGAAATAACGTGCGCTGTAAAAATTAGAGTGAACTTCACAATAAAAAGGATCAGAAAAAGACAATATTTGGCCGTAATTTAAAGGTGCTTATTCCGATTTATGTGTATTGTGTTCTCTACTTGATATGAGAGCCTGGCACTTGCTACTTCTATTGTGGTCAGCGCTCAATATAATGAATAGCTCCGCTCTGGAACGGTTGCCACAACCTATGCTCCAGGAGCATGAGTGGTGGTCAAAATCTCACACTTGCGTGTAAACACAGCTTTTCTCTGAGCTCTGCTCGCAACTCACGATTCATCGTAAGCGATGAGAATTCAAGCGATTTTTTCACATTTCTTGCACACTTATGAATCCGGGAATTATAATTACCAATCTACAGAGATCAAGGAACCTAGTCAACCAACATTTATCGCTATATTGGCGAAATTCAACACAGGAGAAGAGGAGCGATTTGGGGTTCCTTCCGGGGGTTTCTTTACATTAGAAGATGCATTGCGCAACAAGACTTACACAATCGCCTACGTCACACGAATTTGCCAAGGTCAGAGAAGGAAAGCTTAAGCGTATTTTGTGAGCGTAAAATCGCAACGAAATATAGGGTTAGTTTTTGGTTTATAGCGGCTATATTACACGATTATTTTTTTTGGAAAAGATATTTTTGGCATCCTGAAGTCATTGGAATATAGCTTAATATATGCCGTCCGAGCAATGAGGATCACCTTTAAGGTTGTTTTATTGCGTAGTTATAATAAGATGTACTTAAAAGTGTTAAAAGTAGTTAAACTCAGTATCGGTTTAGGTATAATGCTCAAGTGATTTACGAAGTTAAACATTTTCAAATATACATTGTCAGATATGAGAGCATCTATTTAACCTGTATTTGCCTTAATGTTTCAATGTTGTGTTTGCGTGTTCTTTTGTGATTGTTGATTGTCAGTATTTGACGTTGAAATTTTTGCTTGATACATGGATGGGTGATGCACTTTTTCATCAGTGTATGATGTGTATATTTATGAATTTATCAGTATATCTTTTGAAGCTGTGTTTTTCGGTAGTGTGTATTGTTGCAATCAATTGGTTTATCTTGTTTAACTCTCTCCCTGCGGATGTCGAGTGCACACGACACACGCATAATTTTTGTCAATTTTTGATTTTTTGGGTTAAAAACATTTAAAAATTATTTATTTTTAGTGAGCATATTCAAATTCAGCCTAAAACACATTGAAATGAGTCCAAACAAGCCCTTTGTTTTTGGGGTGTATTTTACATGGTTTCCGAAATGACTTGCAAATATTTGGCAAACTGTCTCAAATGTCTCTGACTTATGTGTTATAACTTATACACAGAGAGTTAATACATGGGTGGGTGATGATCCGGTTCATCAGTGTATGATGTGTATCTTTTTATAATTGTTGTAATTTGAATTTATTGAAATGAAGTTTTAATATTGCGTCGTATATTGATAGTAAATGTTAAATGTTTTATCTAATTACACAATGCGACACAATTATTTTGAGTTGTCGTTAAATTTTAATACTCGCTCACTCACTCCAAAATATGTCACATTAAAGTTAACAAATGAAATAACGCATTGCGTCCTCTTATGCAACAGGGTCAATTTTCTCTAAACAACAACATGGTTAATGGTAACAACCGGAAGACTGAATAAACGGTATCGTCCACATCAGACCCAGTGACGTAGCCAGGTGGGGGCAAAGGTGGCAGAGTGCCCCTCTGAAAAAAATCTTGAGGGGAAATCGGGAAATAAAACCCGGATATTCATGTTAAATCAGCTCCTTTTCGGATTCTTTGCCCTGCGACCGGGAAATGTTTGCTTGTGATCGGGACATTTGTTGCACCTACCGGGAAATTGCCCCTTCGGAACCACTGGGCTGGCTACGCGCCTACTCAGACCAAGGATATCTTAGCTGGGTGTACTGTAGCTAGGTTTTTAAGTGAGCTTTGATTTCTGTCATTTTCAATATCTAAGATGTCATGAGGTATTCTGTTCCCATGATTGTCCCCATGGAATCACTGTTAGCATCGATAGTGTTGGCGTCCATTGAGTCAATCCCACAATGCACCAGTTTTGGGAAATTACACCTCAATAGGGTCATGTGATCCCACAAAAATACTATTCTTAACATATAAAAACCCCGACTTTTATGCTCATTTTAGCCTACAAAGCGTTAGTACTTAGGGAATTTTTTGCATGATCGTGAAATGTCTTGTGGTTCTTGAACTTTTGGAAAACCTTTATCCCTAAGTACTGACATATGTTTAGTACAGTACAGTATAGACACATTGCAATGCATTGTGGGATTGATTCAAAACACCCTCTGGTTGGCGTCTAAATGTTGAAAAATGTTGAAAAGTATACCACGTTATTTGTCTAACCATAAGAATTCTAAAAAGGTATAAGGAAAATCGAAGGGGGTATCACCGTCCCTTTTGAGTGTGTTGTTACAAAAAGAAAAATCTCATATCTTTGTGACAGCTGGTTCGAAATCGGCCACCAAAATCACGCGAATGTGTGCATTTTCAATTACAAAGCAATTATAAAACAGCCGTTAAAATACATAGTGAATAAAAAAAATTGTGCATGAAAAAACACAAAATTTGACCCTGACCTGTTTACTCAACTGTAACGCAGTTGCTGTTTTCATGATCTGCATATTTTCGACTTTCTATGCTGAAAAAATGAAGGAATTTGGTGAAGAAATGAGGTAGATATGAAATATTTCGCGGCTGATCCATTCCAATGGCATTTACACAGTTAAGCTGGGTCTCAGTTCCATTATTTTGTCTGAATATGGTGACAAATCTTTCTGGATCAGGCGTGAAAATCTTTCATATCTACTTAATTTCTTCACCAAATTACGTAATTTTGTCAGCATTGAAAGTCGAAAATATGCAGATCATGAAAACATCAACTGCGTCACAGTTGAGTAAACAGGTCAGGGTCAAATGTTGTGTTTTTTCATGCACAATTTTTTTTTATTCACTCTGTATATCTTCCTCTTGTTTTAATTTTAAAATAACGTCTAAACCATCGCCTGATTGCGGAATTATAGCACTGCTAACAGGGTGAAATGCGTCTGCTGAGATGGCAAGCATTTGTCAGGCGATCAGAGCATACCCGGGTTCGAGTTTTAGATGACCATTTTGTTTGAATTTAGAGAATAAAGGTATGATTTGGGGAACCGGTACTCTCTTTACGATGAATTGAACCCAAAGCGATAAAAAAAAAAAAAAAAAAAAGGCCCATTCAATTTATAACCACTTTCCCAAAGGAATTTTTAGATGAATTCCACCACATGTTAGAGGGATTCAATTAAGAAATAAAAACTGAAAAAAATTGTTCAGTAAGAAAACTAGGGGTAAAACATTGATTTTTATTTTGCGTCAAAATGCGCGAAAAAGACACTAATTCGTTTCTGCATTTTCTACGGCACTGACTCACCTAGACTTTTGCCGATTGCTTTAATTGGTGAAGGATGAACTTTATTTACCATATTAAGCACAAAAATAAATGTCTCATGCCATTTTATATTTTTTAGGTTTACTTGTATAATTTACCATAGGTTCCTACAGTAAACCGCTATATGATGTATATAAAATATTATGACACCGATGGCCTACCATACTTTCCAAGATTTTTTTATTTATTTACTTTGTTGATGTCACTACGTGTATGCATTATGAAAATCAGAATCACAGTAACTCTATTAAGGTTTTTAGTGTTTTGTCTGGCACTTTCCTTTAAGGTGCATAAGGGGGAGGGAGGGATCTAGGGACCCCTGCTAATTAATGCAAAAAAGACGCGATGGATTTGAAATTTTTTTGCACCAATGCAAGCGAACTAAAAGTTAGACAAATACAAAAAAAAAAATATATATTGCAGCGTTAAAAAAACGCGACCGAAAAACAAAAGGGCCCTAGGAGCCCCCTTATGCAATTAAGTGTTTAACCCTTGTCTTACAAAGGGGGGGGGGGGTGGTTACCACTTTGCCTCGGGTGCGTTAATGTCAAAAAGCATGTATTCGTAAACAGCTTCCAGGTAATCATTAATCTCATCCTTTCTAGATAGGGGGACGGTGGTTTGATATGAAGTCCGGTGGGATTTCAATGATTACAGCATCACACCTACAGGCCGGTCCCAAAAAAATTAACGCTTGGAACACAGGCATGTTGATTAAAGAATTAAAGTACGCATGGTTCTTTATTTGGTATTGCCGAGCTAACTAAATAAGCTTTTATGCCGTTTATTTAATTGCAATGGCGATATGTTAGACACAACAGAGATGCTTCGTCAAAAAAGGAGAGTACAATGTCGGATTGGTCGATTTGCAGTGGTTACATTTGTAAGATGTGTGAAACAGATTTTCTAGCATACTCAAAATTGGGTTATTGATTGCTTATTAATTGGTAATTGAAGCTATTGAAGATATACAATCCATTTTGAAACTGTCATTAGTGTCATAAAGTATGATCATTGTCACATTGATGATAAGCAATACGATGTATTTTCAAATGTAATCAGTTCACTCTCATTAGCCCTATCAACGCTCAAAATTACCTAGAATGTTAAACTAAACCAAATTTACACAAACATGCAAACACTTCTTTATGGAATCCCAAGAAAAATCTATGATTCTAGAGGCAGAATAAAAACAACTGAAATAAAAGTAAACAAAAAGAAGAGAAACTTGATAATAAGCCTACATGGTATAATAAAGCAGGCAGAATTGGAAAATAAAGACAACAGTGGCACGGGCTATTAAAGATCCACGGACCAGAATAGCAAGAACTCAAAGCCACGTGTCTCTTTTTGAAAGAGCAATTGTGGTAGATACAACGATGAACTTTTGGTAAAACACGGTGGCAGGAATCCGAGTCTTTCTTAATAGAAATACACCTACACACATCTATCTGTATTAGTTTTACCAAGATGGAAAGAAGATGGCTTTGAAGCCAGGTGTATTCATGTTGCATCATGCATTCCAAGTGTTTCTAAGGCAGAACTCGGACCAAGTGGGATTTGCCCTCTCATAATTGATGAGGCATATCTTTGTTTTACGTATCGGATTGGAATGAAATAACATGGCATAGAAAAAGCTTATTTATGGCTTTAAATAGGTACCAAACAACAGACCAATACGTACTTTTCATTTTATCAAAATGTCGTCGTTCCGAGTAGTGTTACATTTTTTGGGACGCCTGTTATTAGACCAACCTTAAGAGAACAAAAAACCGTTTTTGTGAGAATTCCCTGGAGTGGCATGTGGCGACCACCTTCATTTTCAAAAGGGCCGCCAATTTTTTGGTTTTTTTTCAAATCATAACTCGAGTTAGGAATGTGCTAGGAAGGCTAGTTTGGTGGCCGAAAATTTGTATGTTAAACCCCAAAGTCTGGAAAGAATAAAGGCGAGATAGAAAATAACAATAATGACTGGCAGCCATTTGCATTTTCCAAAACGGCTGCCAATTTCAATTACCACTATTTCTTGTACATTTTTCAGCAGTAATTTCAAGGGGGGTGAGTTTCCACAAATTTTAATTTTAGTAGCACAGTCTCCATTTAACTAGTCAAGGTGTATAAGGTGTATATAAAGATGTTTGGAATTGTTGAAAGTAAATAGTAATTCTTCCAATCCATCTTGTATAATTTTATTTCAAAATGGTGCCATTTTGACACTGTAAAAGTCATTTTTTGTAGAAACTAGTTATTTCATAGGGCATTATGTAGACCTGATGCTGTGGTACATCTGCTTCCACGAGTCGTTGATATCAAACATCGGCCTGCAGGCAGATATTTACTCGTACATCCAAGGGCCGGTGTAGAAGTTTTTTATAAGTCGCCGGACTCAAAGTCGCACCTACACAGGTAAAGAATAGGGCACTTGATTCAGTTTACTCTTCACGCATTATTCATGTCGTCTATGGGGAGCCCGGATGATATCTCATTTTAATCGGTCTAAAAAAGTGCGGGCTCCACAGGACAAACAAATGGGATAAAGTGTGAAAACTCATGTGGCTAAAGAGTCAACCGAGGGGCTATGGGGTCTTCACCGTTGTTAATGAGTCCAGATGACTGTATCTCCTGCTGACAGTGAAACGTCAGTGCTTTCAATCAAAGCTTACGATTTAATGCTTTGAGCACTGAAATCGCAGTGATGTACTGACCGAGAAAGATAAATGCAATATAGTATTAATTGTTTCATTAATCGTAATTTAGTGATGGGCACTAGGGGAGTGAATGTTCTACGTACAGCATTACTAAAACATACGATTAAACTTTGTTAAAGAAGAGAAAAAAACACTGTCCTATGATATACATAGAACAATCCAGGATTACACAACTGAAGAACTGTAGCGCAGTCTATTTTAGTCCATTTAAAACTGCCTGTAGGGTAGTCCATGAGGGTTGTAGTTTAGCTGGATGTGGAGTAGTTATTTGGTATGAGTCTT
Organism: Ophioderma brevispina; assembly: GCA_023653785.1. Classification (NCBI taxonomy): domain Eukaryota; kingdom Metazoa; phylum Echinodermata; class Ophiuroidea; order Amphilepidida; family Ophiodermatidae; genus Ophioderma; species Ophioderma brevispina. The sequence goes on along the minus strand of JAMKCH010004677.1, from coordinate 14,130 downwards.
AAAAAGTGACACTGTGGAATTTTTATTTGGTATTTAGTACAACAATTTTGATTTATCAAGAAACAAGCGCATATAATCCCATTTGCCAGAGTCCTATATCATAGCACATGAGATGAGGCAGATGTGACGGTTAAACAATACATCGAGCATATAATTAGACTTCTTTAAAAGTGCACTGCGGGTTGTTACTGTATGAGAGGTCCCCACATCCAGCTTTGTTTGAATTCTCTGGTTACCCAAACCACCGTGTTAAAGTTTTCTATCACTGTCGTCATCATCAACTTTTCATGATGCACTGTTAAAAATGAAATACAAAACATCTTTTTAACTTGGCATCTTGTCACTCATTACCGTTTTTATCATTTATTGCACATTGTGAGTCCCATCTGCCATTTTGAAGATGTTTTACTGTCATTTTTAACAGTGTGGGCCTTTATTATTTCCACTCTTTCTGGCATTCTTGCGTTCATCAGACTCGATGAAGTCCCCAAATTATGTACAGAATAGTAAATTCGTTCCACATTTGCACAAATTATTGGCCATTCAAACTTGCCAATCACACTTCACAACTGAATCACTGCAATCTGGATAAGGAGGGAAAGTATGTTATCAGCACTGGCTTGAATTTGCTATTCAACCAAATCCTACCCATAGTATTGGGCTTTTGTTTACTTTTCCCCGTATTTGGTACACTCTCCTTTGTACCAAACATTGAGTGGTAGTGGGCCTCACAGGCTAGCTTGTAAAAGTGCGCTCTAGTCGGAGGCCGCCGACGACCGACCCTCTGAATTTGCCTGTGTTCTGTCTTGCCTGTAACTCCACACATCGAGAAATTAAATTAGGTACATGACATACACCAGCATTCAAGAGGTACACACAAGCTCGTTCTCCATAGTAGTATAAATGCTAAATAATAAAATTGATGTCACATCTGTAAGAAATTTGATTCACCATACACAGACTTCATTTCTACTAGCCATTCTGCACTACCTAAACCTCTGTATAGATCTTAAATAATAGATTACATGTTTTTTGTCGCATATTATTATAAGAAGACCACGTGCCCATTTTACAATGCTCTGGATTCTCAGAAGGCCTCCTTTCCTTTCCTCCCTTTTCCATTCATTAATCATGGGCAGAGGTCACTGGGAGAATTTGCTGGGCAAGGGAAAGCTGACGTTTTGTAAGGACTTGAAAGAATTGGATCAATGATGACAAGGTCTATGCGCTTTCACAGCTCGGAGTGGTAGAAAACATCTCATCTGAAGCAATCCTATTAGCCTGCCCTGCAAAATCATTTTGGGGTCCTCTCGAAATTCCGAAGGTTCATTATTCAAGTTTCGTTATTCCGAAACGGCACAATCGTTGGTCGCCTCCTACCAGAGCAACACTTTTACTAGCTACCATGGGATACCACTACGGCGGTGATTAGGTACAATGAAAACCAAAATTTATCAAATCCAGAGTTAAGGCGACCCACTTTCTACAGGTTGATTTAGTGGATGAACAAATTCAGCCAGTGATGCCCCGGGGGCCACTTGTATTCAACGGGTGGATATGATGCGTTGAACAAGAAACTCGTTAAAAAGGTATCTTTTTTTCCAACAGCGAGTACGCGCGTTACATTGATTAGGGTATCAAAAACAGCCAAAACAAACTGTGGGAAAAAAGGTATGTTTTTCTAAACATGATAATTGTGAGTATGTAATCCTCAAATTAAGCAGAGATAAAAAATTATTGTAAAGCAAAGCAAAGATAATAAAAGGTATAGTACGAACATGCCCAATGCTTAATTGTTTCGGGTAGCAAAACTTACAAAAATAAATACTTTAGGGTAGCCAAAAAAACAGACAAAAATACTTGATTAGGGATTATTTTTTACTCGGTGGAAATTACTTGTTTAGGATGCATGTTGGAAGGTACATCAGTTCCACGCATCATATCCACCTTTGAATACAAGTGCCCCCCCCCCCGGGGTGATACATTTGCCTCCTTGCTCCAGGAGAATAGCAATAATTCATTTTGGTACGTGAGAGTGGTTGTGCCAAGTCTTGATGCGCCAACAATTAGTAAAAATGGATAATGGGACTGAACTGTGTTCTTGAGTCTGATGATTCAAGAAAAAGAAATTGTGGACCTAAACAATTGTCCCCAGCTCGAAGAGGAGGACGACAACCGGTATTTGAAGCCTTAACATTGTCATGATATTAAACAAAGCATAAAACACGAAGTGGATTGATGGTGAGCTTGCTCATTATAAATCATCTTTGTGGGGTTCTATTAAAAAAACTCCTAGTACATTTAAAGAAGTTTAAAATTATGCTTTGAAGTTTAAAATTATCACTTTGCTGTTTGGGGCACATGCTGCCTATCGGGTTATGTTATGAATAAGACTCGTGCAAAGTGAATGTCAAATTTGTAATAGTGAGATTGTTCTGAGAAATCATATTTGTGGGGAATCATACCAAATTAACAATGACACAGTGGCAGTGTTAAGGATTCATCTCCAAATAGAGTTACTCCACATCCAGCTCTAATACAACACTCACTGGACTACCCTACAGGATGCCTTAAATGTACTCATACAAAAAATAGACGGCCTATTATGGGGTGTTCATTTTGTACATAATTGGACAGTGTTTTTTTTTCTGAAACCATGTCTTATCAAGGGCGGGGTGGCACCCCGAAACTTTCCTCCGGTGCGTTAAAACGCCCCCAACATAGCCAATAGCGTCGCAAAAGCTGTGAGGGTAATTGTTTTCTCATTCTTTTGGTAAGTTTACGATTTTTGTAAAGTAGCACCTTAACGGCGTTAGGATGCCGTGCAAAGTCAATGAGTGTGAGTGTGGTGTGGGTGGTGTGTGGTGTGTGTGTGTGTGTGTGTGTGTGTCGTGCGTGCGTGCGTTCGCACGCACGCACGTAAAAGAGTATAAAAGAGGATTTGTATTCCGTAAAAGAGTATAAAAGGGATTTTATTACCGTAGTAAAAGAGTATAAAAGAGGTTTTTTTGTAAAAGCGTATAAAAAGATGGGTTTTTATTCCGTAAAAGAGTATAAAAGAGGATGTTTATTCGTAAAAAGAGTATAAAAGAGGATTTTCATGTCAGTACTATATAGGAGGAGGAGCACTATATAGGCCCCCATGCGGCGCAATCTCTTGGCTAAGAAAAGAAAGGTGAGTAAAACTAGAAAAAAAAATGAAAAAAACAAAAGAAAAATTGCATTTAAAAGTTACAACGTGTCGTTATAGGTTTATAGGTTATGTGAAATTCGTTCCTATATAGTTTTTGAAAAAGTGTATTTTTCTTTAAAATGTCTAAAAAAGTGTGTTTTTAGAGATTGTGCAGTAATAAACTCCCACAATGGGAGCTCTTGCAAGTTTGATGTGTGTGTGTGTGTGTGAGTGTTGCGTGTGCGGGTGGCGGGGCAGCAGTGCGTGAGGGGGGCGGGTTGCCACCAGGATAATTTATGGTACACTTTTATGGTTACAATATCTTATTTGGGATGGCTCTACAACTTTATGTTCATGTAAAATAGTAAATTGCCACCTTTAAAGCTGAAAACACATGAAATCAAGATTACTACATTGATGTGCAAAAATTTGATTTTAGCCTATTTGTGGTCATATGAAATTGCAGACTTTCCTAGTTTATTACATCATTGTGATGCCATATAATGGTTCTTCATACTTATTTTGGTATAAATGGAAAGAGACGGACCCATAGCTACTTACTGGTATCAAAATCCTAAGCATGGGTTTGCAAAAAATCTTGTAAGTAGGGGTAACAAATGTCAATAATGGCTGCCATTTTAATACAATCATACAACGAATGATGAAAGAATCACTTTTACTCTTACCAAATCGGGAACATCTCTTGAAATGTTAAATGGAGCCTGTGTCGCCATAATTAAATTTGTATTGAAAATCAATCGCTATGAATTACTGATGAAAATATACAATAAAAAGTATAATTGCGGTCATTTTGAAAAACAAATGGCTGCCAGTCTAATTTCCCTCTTGTCTTGTATCTGCTGTTATACTTTACAGTGAGTTGTAGGGTGTTAACATGAAGTTTGGCCACCAAAACTAGCTCATAGCACATCACAACTTGAGTTATGATTTGATGGAAAAATATACAAAATGGCGCCGATAGTGAAAACAAAGATGGCCGCCATCTGCCACCCCTGGGGAATTCTCTATCAAGACTTTTCTTGTCTTATGGGACCTACTTAGGGTTCTAAATAGGTGTTGTAATGCTTTAATCATTGAAAAATCCCACGGGATTCCACAGTCCCCTTGAGCATTATTAGCGAAAAAATGGGTGAAGGTATCACATACACCGGGGTTAGTGTATGTCGTCAAAGTAGAAGGGTAAGGGGGTTGGTTGCCAACCCCCAAGAATATTTTATGGTGAAATTTTGAAAACCATTATGCAGAGTTATGGCTCTAAAACTTATGTTTGTAAGACTAGTCATTTGCCATCATTTAGAGCTGAAAACCGCATGAAAATCGATATTCCTACCTTTGTTAGCGCAAAATCGGATTTTACGCCTATTGTGTTGAAAAATGCCAATTTCGCAGGGACTCGCGGACTTGATTGACGTCATTGTGACAACATACTAGTATGTCAGTATACTTATTTTGGTTCAATTGGAAAGAGGAGACCATAGCTATCCAATAGTATCAAAATCATAGCATCGGATGCTTTACAAAGAATGTCTCGAGGGGAGTGGTAACCACCCCCTTGTAATCCGTGTTACAAAAAGGCTAGGTAAGACGAGAGGGTTATTTAAAGGTTAATCATAAATGGCTATAGAGGGCATATTCGTCAGGTTTTTTTACTCGAATTCCCTCACTATAATTAGGTTAATAAGAGACTGAAGTAACATTTGTTTGCTTGTACTATCCTTGGCCCTTTGTAACAACCAAAGTCAGTTCTTATTCCCACCACGATTGCCTTTTCGGTTCGTGACAGTCACGTTTGTAATGTGGAATAAATAAATAAATAAATAAATAAATAACTAAATAAATAAATAAATTGAAATAATAAATAAATAAATAAATAAATAAATAAATAAATAAATAACAAGACATTTGTATAGCGAAGAAATGCAAACACAGCTCTACGCGCTTTAAAGTGCCACTGACACATTTTAACAATATAAATTCTTCAAATTTGCTCATTTAGAATGATTAGTCTAGGCCATTCTCTTGGAAAAGAACAGAGATATATTTTAAATAAATAAAATACCCCACAAAGATGCGGATAAAGACATACAGGTAAGTTGTAGGCCAACCTTTTAAGTTTGCATACTTTAATCACACAAATGTGTATATTACATGAATATTTTGACTTCGTACTCACTGATATTAAAACACAAAGGATAGAACCGATCAAACATTGGCATAGCGTGGGAAACAAGCATACGACGTGCGTGTTCTGTGTTAAACGCCATTTTAGTCGTCTGCTGAATTTAACGTCTCCGGCGACGTTTAAATTATAAAATAGTTATGTTTACCCACCAAGGAAGCTGATTTGGTTTATCATTTCGGGTGAGGGCTGTTGTATATAAAAGCCTTACAACCATGCAAAAATATCGATTTTGAAAAACTCTTGAAGGCGCATATTTTCAAAATGTGCAAGTGTCTCTTAAGTACAGCAACAGGCAAAATATAAAAGCAACAGTAATACTTAGTACAATAGCAACATAATATTACTACAATTATACACAGCTGGAACCCAAAAATAATAAAAACCAAGCATAAAGTACATCGGCCTAACATTGCACACATGTAATAATGGAAAACACAGCAAATGTGACAAAGCATAATCAAGCGAATCAAGCGATATTGCAAAAATAAGTTAAAACAAGGAAGAACATGGTAAACGGAGTAGAGTCGCTTGGAGCTGAAAATGTGATCAAAACAAATGGTCTTGGCTTGCTTTGAAGCGGTTGAGAGGATTGTTCCTCCCGATCTCTTCCGGAAGTTGATTCAAAAGTGACGGTGCGGTTACTGCAAAAGCACGATTACCATGGTGACCATTCCGGCAGGTTGTTTGTTGAGTAGAGTAGAGTACTGATTCAACGAAGGTTACGCTTGGGTTGATATCGGGGGATGAATTCACACTGATAACCAGGAGTCAATTTGTGGAAGACACTTAAAGGTGAGGAAAGGGTTTTGTACTTGATCCGCTTGGTAACAGGGAGCCAATGTAGTTTGTACGAAATTGGGGTGTTGCGCTTAACCCGGCAAACTCTCTAGCAGTGCACAATTCTGAAGACGCTGGATCTCTGAATTTCTTTGTCCGGAAGACCTTGTAGATGCTATTGCAGCTGTTGATTCTTGATGTTTTATAAACGCGTGCACAGCTTTCTCGTGTGAAGGGACGTCCAGGTACGTTCGGATCTTGGCCAAGCGCTTGAATAAACGCCAAGCACGCTGACGATATTGGAGATGTGCTTGCTCATTGAAAAAATTGTCCTCAATAACCAACCAAGATTACGGGCCTCGTTGGAAAGTTTGATGGAAGAGTTGCAAACAGTTAAGGTAGGAAGGGGCTTGCAGCTCGGTGAAACGGAGTGGAAGTGCAAGATTCATTCTTCTCACTGTTGAGTTTCATCTTGTTTAAACGGCTCATTCAAAAATGCTTGGATTGCTTTTTAAAGCAATCCAACATTTTTCATTCACCATTTTGACCCCTGTATTATGATTTCCCCCCGCCTTGATTTCGCCCACACTTTCGCGAGGGGTACCCCCGCGAATAATTTGTTCTTAACCTTCATAAACCAATCCAGTGAGAATTGATACTCTGCTCTCCACGGTCACGGAATTTGCTCCAAATGACCCAACTATAAAAAGTATAAACGTGATTTGATTGTTTGCCTGGTGTTTTAATTTTGAAATATGACCGTCCATACTTATGTGCATGTAATATGGTGAACACACACTCGACAAAATGGGCACCTCATTTTTGGTCAAATCATATCATAATTAACGTTCCCCCGAAGAGAACGGAAAATAACCATCAGCCACGGAAACACATGGCCACCGACTATGTGTCCATCGTACAAAGTTACCGTACAGAATCGGCTTACTTGAAATTGATGCATCAGAATCTACAATGGTCTGTTAGGGTCCCATCTCGAAAATCCTACAACGGAATATGGGGGGTAGCACTGTAATCCCCCCATAAGCGGCCAGTCACGAAAGTTCAATGGAAGACGCCGGGAACGGCCGGCCCACTTTATTTTTTTTTTTTATAAAAAATTTTTTTTTTTTTTTTAAAAATGTGTTTTTTTTTTCTTATTTCTTTTTTTTTTTTTTTTCTTCTGTGGGGGCGTGGGGGGGAGGAGGTTTTTTTTTTTTTTTTTAATTTCCCCTTTTTTTTTTTTTGTTTTTTTTTTTTTTTTTTTTTTTTTTTCCTGTTTCCCCCCCCCCCCGGCGGCCTTGCTGCCCCCCTACTTTTCCCGGTTTGCCTACCCCTTCGCCCTGGCCCCTGCCCTTCCCGTTCCCGGCCCTTAGCCCGCTTCCCTTGCCCTTGCCCCCCTTTCCTTCGCGTTCATCGTTCACCCCTCCTGTCGCCCCTCTCTTCTCCTCTTTCGCCCTGCCTGCGTCGCTGTTGTTGCCCCCCGCTCTCGTCCTTTCTCCTGTGTCCTTTTTCTGTGCTGTCAGGGTAGCCTGAAGTTCTTCATTTTTAACATATGTCTAAAACGTTAAAGGTGGACTCAGATTTCAAACAAATCAGTTTTAATTTAAAATAACATATGCTGTCCATATACTAATGCACTGTGTGAAGCAAGCTAACGAAGTCTTTCATAGATAAAATCACAACTTTGTTATAAAATTTCAGATGCGGAATTTTTGTTAAACCCGGTATATATGGCCCTGTTTATAGGCCCCCTACTGTGCTTAAATGTTTTACTGCGTGAAAAAAATCTATTCCATGCATCTCTAACTTGGATTAAGCGGTGACTAATTTTTTAGTTCTAGAGACTATATTGTACTTACTACCTCAAACATTATATTTCGAAATCCTGCGTCATCTTTTAATTCTGGCTAGTGAAAACGATGTACTAGTTTTGCAATAGGCCGCGCCTAGTGATCCAAATTTTCAGTCCTGTCAGTTTGCTCTTATAGTACTGGTGGCCTATCAATTGCATGGTGCAAAAATGTGCCTTTCCCCTGGGACAACATTCCGTGCCAGGGATCGCCGTGAAGTCCTCTTTTGCTTCCGGCCGTGTTATTTTTTCTTTTGTAACACTTAAATTCCCAAGCTAAAAAAAACGTCCGTTAGTGCCCGGGGGGGGGGGGGGGGGTTCCTAGGGACCCAACCCGATAAACACTTCCCATGGAGTTTTGATCATGAAACTAACACAGAGTAAATGGGGGTTACGTAAGAACCATATACCCACAATAAACATGAAAATCCGACATTTGACCATATGACCTATGGCCAATGGAAATGTCCTCTCCGAACAAGATGGTTGTCCACATTTCCATCCTCACACTCCATATAAGGTTTTTGAAACCAAATAAGTCATTATATCTCCTCTAGAAAAACCAATTAAAATTAATCCATTCAAAATATAGCCAAATTTATACCCACTTTAATTTGTTCTCAGAACTTCCAAATCACCTAAATTGTCCCATAGACTTACACAACGTTAAGATCACGTCATGACAAAATTACAATTGAAAAAAATAAAAAAAGTAAAAAAAGGGGTTATTTGATTTAAGTAGTATTAATTATTAATTAATTGCCTCCTAAGGTATATAGCCAAGCAATAACTCCCAAGATTTATTTACTTTAATTTTGTAATTATAAAATCTCTTGATTTTTTCACTTCCGTTAGTGCCCAAGATGGGGGGGGGGTGGTGGTTCCTAGGACCCAACAGCCAGACCTAATTATTCTAATGAAGCCGTGGGCGGATTTAATTTTTAGTATCAGGAGAATCGTATTCATATATCAGACAAATAGCAAAAACACTCCTGGAAAATAAAATTTGATTGCGGTACCGAGAATCGCAAAAAAATAAATGTTGGGGACTGGGACCCCCCCGGGCACTTAAGTGTTAAAATGCTCTGGTAAATCCGCACATTAGCAAACGCAACCATACGGGCTGACATAATAGCTCCGCTTTCACGCCACTATAGCAACGCTCCGATACAGCTGAAAATAGCTAAAGCTTTCCGGCCACTACATAAGAACTTTATGCAACGCACCAATAGGGCGGCTGCTTCCGAAGAATTCACATAATTATGGCATAAGGTACGAACAATTAGTCGAAATAGGTATTTGACTGATGATGGGTCGAATATTACGCCGCTTTATAAAATGAATTTCGAGGGCCACCTAGCTGAAAACGCTGATAATTCCCCTGGATAAGCAACGATTGTGTAACGGAACTAGGGAGGAATTCCAAGCTTTCAACTATCGTGGAGTTTTAAAAGTAACGACATGTTCACATCAACCAATTAAAAGCTGATGTTTCCTTTTCATTGCCGTAGTTTTTCGTATCATTTTGACAGTACACTAGACCGTCAAATATTTATTTTTTAGCCCGAAATCGGGGATTTGCACAGATTTCACGCTGCATTTCATAAATGGAACTCAGAATTTCACGTGCAAGCGCGGCCGCGGTTCGCATTCTTTCGCAGTATCTTCAAAACTGCGTAGGCCCTATTTTACCAAATTGGTGGTGTAACTCATTTTGGCCCGTATTCTCATGTGGAACTAATCATTTAGTAGGCTACTGTTAAATTCATATGACCTTGACAACCTGCTTTTCAATCCACTTGTCGACCGTGAACAAAATCGTGCTCCCACTTTCCGCCGCTCCATAGTGAACGCACTATCGGCTGACAAAGTAGGTTCCCCGCGTTCCGGCCGCTTTCATATCTCTTCCTAACTTTCTGTAGATAAAATGACGGCATCTGAATTTTATTTAAATTTTTTATCTATTAATTTTTATATTTTCATGTATTTTTGATTTAATTTGTTAATATCTAAATTTGGATTTGTCCCATAGTAAATCAAATTAGATTGATTTTTAATCGAGAATTTGACAGAGTCTCTGTGAAGGGTAATTTGGTTAGGCCATGTTTGGTTAATATCACTCATGTTTATACTTGACCGTTTATGGGGTATATATTGCCATTTTGCAAGTTGGCATTATGTCAACTTTTGCTCTTTAAACTATTATATTGCAATTATATTATTATTGTATGGGATTTCAACACTTGTAACTTCAAGGAAGATGAGTGTGAATAAAATGAACTTGAACTTAGTATCATCGGGTAAAATAAATTAACCCTAAATTTTTGAGCTGTATTATAGCATCAGTAGGCATTGTTGCAGCACTATGCATTCATCCATCGATCATATAGAACTGCCTGATTTTCCTCGATCATGGACTTTCCACCCCCCAATCTCCAATATATTGGCTATTTTATTTTTAGTCTGTGCATATTTTGTCCCCCGTAATCTTGAAGGTGAGGGACACCTGTTATATGAAATCTCGCGTTGCACTCTGCACTTGGAATGTTCTCTTTTGGTCTCTGTGCATACACACCCTCCGGTTTTATCGCGGTCGCTTCACTCCTCGCAACATAATGTGAAATCTCTTCAATTGAGTTTATCTGTTTCCTAATCGTCCTTATTCACCGTGCACATCATATTTTTAAACAAGTTGTTGTCTCTGCCAGTACGGTACCAAATTTATTCCCAACATACTCTCTAAATGTAAACGAGTGAAATGTCCCTCCTCAAAAGAGTCAAAAAGTAGTTTTGTACTTTCAAATAGCAAATTCCACTCAAAATAGTGAAAATCCACTCCAAAAAAGTGATTTCCACTCGTTTTTCGTGTTGTTATTCGTTTAACTCCCCAGGATTGCAGAAGTTGTCCTTCGTTAATAACTCCTTCCCTTTCCTTAACCCATGTTCGTTATAGGCATATATCTCATAGTCGCATAATCCTTTTACTTTTTCACCCCATATTTAAAACTGTTGCTATAATTATATTTATTTCCCTCTTGTACACACATGCCTCTTTTTCTCCTTCGTATCATTTATTGAGGCATCCAGCCGTTAACGGTTAATTTGATTGCTACCTCGGATCACATACAAGCATCTACATGTAAGATGGAGACACACAAGGAAAAACAAATATGGTTTTATAATCTTATACTTTTTAATTGGTCAACTAGGTCCATAATAATGTGACAAATATTCGAATTCAATTCATATATTCCTCTCGTCTGAAGTTGAAGCAGCTGTCCAAAAAGCGGAGCAGAAAAGCCCCAGTTTCTGATGATATCCAGCAGAACGCTTAGAGCATGGTGGTGATTGCATCATTGACCAATTGGCACAATATCCGGCAATGACATCTGGATAATGAATGCATTCCGAAGATGGACAAAATCATCATTCTTACATGCAGAAGTGAGACATCACCAAGTGTGAGAACTCCACAGACCATCAGCCTGATTAACCATTCCAGCAAAATTCTTCTTGAAATTATAAGGAACCGGATGAAGCCCTATGTGGAAGCCATCCTAGGAAGAACAAGCAGGTTCAGACCTGACCGCTTCACAATTGGAACAGTCTTCGCCCTGAAGCTCCTAACCAACATCGACTATAAGAAGGAATGGGAAGGTTTTGCTGTCCTTCATTGATTAAAGAAGCATTCGATCGAGTAATGGCTTGATGGCCTCTTTACAGTGATGCCATTTTCATTAGGGTGTGCCTCAAACTGATCAACTCATCAGAATCTCTATAACAAAGGCTAAAGCTGCATCATACTTAACAACACTCTTACAGAGTGGTTTGAAAACAACTATTGCCGTGCGCCAGGATTGTTGCTAAAGTGCGTTTTCTGAAGAGCGATCTTTGGTGTCTGGATGGTCAGGGATGATGATCAAAAATAAGATTTACTGTCTTCAGGTATTATTTGCCAGTTGTCCAAAAATACCACTTTGTCCACCTTCGTTCATTTATAATCTGAACAGGTATATTGTTCTGTAAGTAAGTATAAGCTGCCCTGTGCAAACCTATTACAACCGCCAATTCTGATCCTTTTTTGAATTAATGAAGCAGCTATTTTGAATGTTGCAATTTTGTAAAAGAGCCGGGAATCAAACCATTTGCGTATTAGTTGAAATGAAACTGCTTTGAATCGTGCCTTCTGAAATGGCAAGTGAATGGAATCACCAAGCTATAACTTTTAAAATCAATGGAGTTGGTGAGTTACCATCGTTGCAGAGGCCACATTTATTTGTTTGATTTATTTCTTTCAAGTCCACTTCCTGCATTAAAGGAGGATGGCCCGAATTCGGAATATGAAGTGTTATCTTGATAGATTGGTCTTCAGTCCAAAACCCTATCTGTAAAGTTGCGCTCGCCGATATTTCAAATCGTTTGATGCGAGATGCTAAAAACGTTGATTTTGTGTAAGGCCCCCATATGAGTACGGGTCAAGTTTAATATTGGTCGACCAACAATGGCGGCCAACATTTCGCTCATCCCACTTTCCAAACCAAACATCGTCTTTTGGCTCTAAGATTTCACAGGGTAAATGAGAAAATAGTAGGCTTTCTTCTGATATTAAAATGTTGACCACTTCCGGTAAATCTGGGGCTTCCTGGGGACGAGCTATTAACGATCGGCCATGGACCTTTATAATGATTCTTTTATCTGTCGGCTTTTGGTCAGATTTTTGTTAATAATATGACGATGTTTTGTGTATAGTAACGTTCTATTTTTGATACATCAATGGGCCCTCCTAAGCTAAATGTTAGTGAGGTGAAGTAGAGAAATGTAATCGGGGACAGTCTGATGTAACCATGGATGTTAATGTCAGCGACACTGGATAGGGTTAACATAATTATTTTTTGTGGTGGCCGTTTTCAGTCCCAATAATTCTAAAATCGATTTTTCCTTGGTAGAAGCCTCCTCTCCATGCTAAGGGAGACGGCTTTTCACATGTTGGAAACGATCGGTCTGGGAAAATACACTAGATCACCAGACCTTTTCAACTCTATTTCTCGAATCACATCTTAGTTTTATCAGCACCTGAGAACTGTAAAACTGGGCATAAACGTGGATGTCTACAAATTAAAAACCCCGTTTTGCTGACGATATCGCTCTCATCGCTGAATCAGAGGACGATCTGCAAACCTTGATGAGCAAGTGCATCATGCTAGCAAAAATATGGATGGAGATCAGTATACCTATAACAAAAGCTATGGTATTCTCCCGTAAACGCAGCCCCAGTAACGAACCATCTTGATGGTGCTCCACTTGAGCAGGTTAACGGATTCAAGTATTTGGGAGTAACGTAACACCATCAAACGACTCCCCACGATCAAAAGCATATTATTATTGCATCAACAGCACTATGGAATTACAGCGAGTCTGGAGTGATAAAGACATCCCTCTCCCCAAATTAACGGCTTGTTAATTTCAACTTGTCAACCCAATGCTCCTGTAATGGCTCTGAATCTGACCATCAAAAAGATGACATGAAAAGTGGGCAGCAGTTGAGATGCGATGCGACAGAAAAAATCCTTAATATCAGCTGGAAAGATAAGATCCGGAATGAAGAAGTTTTCTGTCAAAATCTCTCCTGCACTTGTCAACCAAAAAAGGATCCTAGTTGGATCACTGCCTCTCAGCTGACCTGGTTTGGTCACTTGTGCAGAATGAACAACCTCCGCCTACCCAAACTGAATGTCGGCCCTATTGTATTGTATGTGTAGCTAATCTAAAGTGCACAGGACTGCGAGAGAAAAAACAGAAACTTAAAATACAATAACAATTGCTTATAATGCGAAAAGTACATCTAAAATGCCTCTTAAAAGTAAATCATAGGACCTTGTAGGTATATCTTAGATCTTCATATAAGATGCAGCAGTGTCCTTGAAATGTTGAATATTAGCTGTGTTGGGAGACAGAGTACCACAGATGATATTAATATTATTATCCACTGCAAAGAAAGGTTTTGTGGAATTGAAACCGCGAAAAAGGAAAGAAATGGCAAAGTTAACTCTATGGATAAAAATGACTTAGTCAATCCAATGTAACAAATTAGTCCCATAAGACTAAAGTTATTCAAATGATGCTTAAAGG